>JALIGW010000009.1:17807500-17815000 GCA_023053685.1 Diadophis punctatus similis | reverse complement strand
GATAAACTTGGAACATTTTAAACTGAAATTGGGAGTTTTAAATTCAAAATGTTCAGAACTTTAAATCTTTTGCATGTCTTTACAGTCTTGTGATTATTTGGAATATATAGTGCCAGTATAAACTGACACATTAAATTAAGGTCAACAGGCTAGTTATGCAAAATTCCTTTGGTTTTTCTCATTACCATCTGGATTCAGATTAATTCCACTTCATTCCCAGACCTGTCATTTGGAATACTTTCTGAATAATAATAATAATAATAATAATAATAATAATAATAATAATAATAATAATAATAATAATAATAATAATAATAATAATAATAATAATAATAATAACAACAACAACAACAACAACAACAACAACAACAACAACAACAACAACAACAACAGAATTGGAAGGACCTTGGAGGTCTTCTAGTCCAACCCCCTGCTTAGGCAGGAAACCGTACACTACTTCAGACAAATGGTTGTCCAACATCTTAGAAACTTCCAGTGTTGGAGCATTCACAACTTCTGGAGGCAAGTTGTTCCATTGATTAATTGTTCTAACTGTCAGGAAATTTCTCCTTAGTTCTAAGTTGCTTCTCTCCTTGATTAGTTTCCACCCATTACTTCTTGTTCTACCTTCAGGTGCTTTGGAGAATAGTTTGACTTCCTCTTCTTTGTGGCAACCCCTGAGATATTGGAACACTGCTATCATGTCTCCCCTGGTCCTTCTTTTCATTAAACTAGACATACCCAGTTCCTGCAACCGTTCTTCATATGTTTTAGCCTCCAGTCCCCTAATCATCTTTGTTGCTCTTCTCTGCACTCTTTCTAGAATCTCAACATCCTTTTTGCATCGTGGCGACCAAAACTGAATGCAGTATTCCAAGTGTGGCCTTACCAAGGCATTATAAAGTGGTATTAACACTTCGCGTGATCTTGATTAATGGTTAATCTTGATTAATGATTCATTCTTTCCTGAAACTTCATGCTATGGATTTTCCTTAACCTGCCTTTGCTACCTTCATGACGGCGTCAGCAATCCCATCCCCACCATGCTGGAAAGAAGATGAGGCTGTGCACCGGAAGCGAGCAGTTTTGATCATTTTACTACATTTTCTTGAAACATTCAAGGGGATTCTGCAAGAAGAAGAGAAGGCTGGCAAAGTCATCAAGGTATTACAGAGCTTTTCTTGCCCTGCTTTCATGAGAACGAACTAATTAAGGAATGAATATGGCTGGATTACAAGATCCCAGTCGTCGGAACAGATAAGAACAAGAATATATAAATCAAAACAAGATGCAATATATGTAATATAATATGTATTTGTAAGCATGGAAAATAATTTATGTGTATGTGTATAGAATGAGTAAGTAATAATGTATATTGAAGACATAAGAAACTTATGTTACATTTTGTATGGCGGAGATGTCGCCAAGACGGTTTCACCATGTCCAACCTTTTTTTTAACAATAAAGGTTATAAATTTTTTAAAAATCCCAATAGTTGTTTTTCTAAACATTATTTGATATGTCTAAGGAGGCAAGTCTCCATGGCTAGCTAGATATCATAGGGCAGTAGTTGCTATTTCTTTGTTTAGGCACTTTGATGTTATTTGACCCAAGCAACTTTCTCTTCACTTTCAGGATCTGTATTTGCTGATCATGAAAGATGCATCCCTCTACCACAAACTGGAAGATGAAATCCTGAAGTTACATCAAGTTGTGGACACAGTGGAGCTCAAGTAAGTTAAAAATGGCAACATGGATGGGAGATTTTTGGTTCACATTTGGACTTAATCCAAGTAAGTCAGAGTAATGGTGGTTATAGAAGCCTTTTCATATCATTTTTTATTGATGCGATTAAACTATCCTGGGTTAAAGTAATTCATAATATAAGGGTCTTCCTGGATTCTAACTTCATATTTGGGGATCAGGTGGAAGCTGTGTCTAGGGAGGCCTTTGCAGTTATATCTTGTATGCTAGTTACAATCTTATCTTGATCTGAAAGCTCTTATTACCTTTGTATCTTGTCTAGACTATTGCTATGCATGTTACATGAAATTGCTCATGAAAATCACTTGGAAACCAACTGGTCCAAAATGGAATGGCTTGAATGATGAGGGTGCTGCTAGGGATTTACATGTAACACCTCTACTGTAGGAGCTTCACAGGCTACCTGCTATTATGGGGTGGTTGTCATTTTTAAGGCTCTCCGGATTGGGTAGTTACGCACTTCAGGAGCATCTTACTCCCAGGAAGGAGATTAAACATTGCCATTTCTAACTGGGAATCAATTATTTCTCAGTTTGCATGATTTAATTTCGATAACCATAGATTCAGATCTTGAAGCTGCTGTTGGATCTATTAGTGTGGAAGTAGGGTAGTAGGGAAACGGAACATACAATAGATGCATATTGCATTGGCTGAATTTGCATAACACACTAAGTTAAAATGTGATTGGATGCTTTGTAGCTTAGTGAATTGTATCGGTCATAGCTATTTTGGAGGATATAGTTACTGTCTCTTCTGACTTCTAAATCTTGCCATCTGGCTACAGAGTGACTGAAGAAACCCAACCACCCAGCAAGCAGGTCAAGCCTTTATTCAGACATTTTCGCCGCATAGATTCGTGTCTTCAAACTCGGGTTGCTTTCCGTGGATCTGATGAAAGTAAGTAATAAAGAGTATGCTTGGCAGTGGGGTGGAAGAGAGAATAAAATTAAAGTTTTGTTTATAAGAACTGAATGAGGATAGTGATACAATTTCATCCTACCATTGACAAAAATTTACAAATGCACACAAGCCCTTGAATAAATTAGACAGGATTTGCCATTCTTTCCAGATCAGAATATCCACTTGGAATGTTTAGAATGTGGTTTGGCATTCTCTCAAAATTATTGTTATGGCGGAACTTGTGCATTTCCAATTAGGACTGTTGTCTCCCAAGAAAAATGTCACAATGACATCTGCTTTCTTTTCTGCCTTCTCTATTGCAGCCTTTTCAAAGTTCAGAAAATAAGAGATTAGAGAAAGGGTGGGGAGGGAGTAAAAGCAGTTAAGTTAGTTTAAGGTACAGTTTGTCAATCTTGCTGGTTGAGGAATTCTCAGGGTTGAAGCCGACACATCTCAAAGTTGCCAAGTTTGGAAAACACTGCATTAATGCCCTTTTTCGTTGGCTCCAGTTCTTCTGTCTTTGCAGGAAAAAGGTGTGCCAAATGAAGCAGAAACAAGTTTTTCTTTATACTACAGCATAAGAATTTGGCATGATAACATAGGAATGAGCTAAAAATTAAGTCCAGATATTCTTAAGATTTTAAACATTAAAAATATCTCAGTAATCATTCAGCAGCATCAAGTTAGGTTTGTAAGACAGTAATGAGGCAGGAACAAACAGGGACACTGATGCTGTTATGTTCCAGGGATTCATATGCATCATAAGTTGGGCTTTTCTACCAGTTGAAATTTCAGTGTCTCACACAAATCAAATTATAGAAGTCTAACTTGAGATGCTATGGGTGATGTCTCAAGGTCTGTATTTAAGGGGGTAAGAGAGGGAAATAAGCAGCATTCTTGTCATTGTCCTAGATATGGTTTTCCAGATGAGTGATGAAATCAGGAAACTCCTTAATCTGTCTAGAAGGAACAGAATTCCACCAGTGTTGACTGCTCCTGCCGTTTCCATATTGCAGGACCAACATTACAGGCTTTTCCAAATGCAACATGTTGGCTTGATCGCATCTAGTCCCCAACTGTGGCCAGAGCCTCAGAGACACTGATAGGATTCAAGCCATCATTGAAGTCCCTTGCTATACTAGGTTTCAGCAGTTTGGTTGTCTCCCCTTTTTTCTAGTCTTCTGCCGAGTCTATATGCCAGACCACTCCTATGTCACCATCCGCAGCCGTCTCTCAGCTTCTGTGCAGGACATCCTCACGTCAGTGACCGAGAAACTTCAATATTCTGACGAACAGCCTACAAGGGAGGAGGCTCTCGTTCTGGTGGCTGTTGCATCATCAGGAGGTATCTGTCCCTCAGGAAGAACGATAGTGACACCTCTGTGGTTTGGGTTGTCCTTCTGCAACCTTGAAACTCAAAAACTTCAGAAAACAAAAAGTCAAAGAGGGAAAAAAGCACAATGAGTTGTAGTTACTATTACATCTTACTGCCATCCTTTTCATTGTCTCAATAGCAGGTTCATTTTGCTCCTGGTCAGAATGAAGCACATTTAGGTTTTCTTGTTTGTTGCACCAGAATGAGGCCTAAGAAGAAGGTAGCAGACTTACCTAGTGCCTGGGGTCGCATAGTATGCAAGGAAGTGTCCATAAGTGCAGCAAAAGTGAAACAGAGTAGTGAATTCATGAATAATTAATTAATTAATTATTCAATAACGTAAGTTGAAATAGAAGATAGTTCTTTTTTCCAGTTTAACATTTTATTTGAGTTATAAAATATTGTAAAATACAAAAGTAAATAGAAAAGCAGTGGGGAGGAAAAGGGGGAAGAGAAATGAGGAAGGATAAGAAAAAAGAAAAGAAAAAGCATTGACTTCAGACTCTCTGTTGCAGTAAAATAAGGCAATAACCACATAAATCACAACTTTTTGTTTTTTTTCATAATATGAACAAGCCGTTTCTGTAAAGATCTATCAATGTGCTCGGTAAAACCCTAAATCAAAGTTTCATTCTTTTCCACTTCAAGCACGAAGTTCAGAAGCGGTCTCCATGTGGAAACAAAAGTACTTATGTTCTTTTCTTTAGTCAAAGTAGTCAATTTTGCTATTTCAGCCAACACCATCAACTTCTGCAACCGTTCGTCCATAGTAGGAATCGAAGTATCCTTCAATTTTTGTGCATACAATAGTCTTGCTGCTGTCAACATACAGTATATAATAACGAAGTGAAATAGAACATAGTGCTGTTGTATGTTGTTCCTTTGTCTGCTTTGTGGAAAGGTCAATGAGTGAAAGTCCTTCTGCCTAGAATTTGGTTTTAAAGACTGGGAAAGTCTCAACATTTAAGTCTAAAGCAAATAATGAAATAATACTAATAAATGGTGTCCCACGTCCAGCCAATTGTAACTCGCCAGGGTGTTCAGATACACAAGATAGGACAAATGGTGTTTTTTTGGTGGGGAGGAGAAGGTCTTATCTTAGGCATTCCATTTATGATTGCACTGTGAGAAACTCCACTGGTGCCAGATATCTCAAAAAGGTGGGTCAGCTACATACCGTGTTTCCCCGAAAATAAGACCCTGTCTTATATTTTTTTTGAACCCTGAAATAAGCGCTTGGCCTTATTGCCATGCATTCAAAAGCCCGATTGGGCTTATTATCAGGGAATGTTTTATTTTGGGGGAAACAGGGTATTGAAGCATAAAATGTGTGTTCATATGAGGGATGATGAATTGAAAGGACGACTTATAGACTTCATGTGAACATGAACCTACAACCACCTTTTTTTTTTTAAATAAAAATGTTATGGAGGGTATTTATATGCCAGTCCAGATAATTCAGTAATTTTCAATCACTTTCACCCCTAATCTCAGAGAAATCTGTGCTACAGCCTAATGAAGAGTGCGTTTTCACTAACTTGGGAATAAACAGCCATCTTTTTGCCTGTACAAAGGATACTTTTCCATCCCTGGTAAGTGGATTTCCTTGGATGTTGCTCTCCTTGACATGTCAATATGGCTTTTGCGTTGTGACTCTTTGTGGTTGGAGTTGCTGTGTTCATGGTTACAGTTCATCTTTACTCTCCATCTTTCCAACATATGTAAATAGCTCTCCCTCCATCCCCTTATGTATGCTTGTAGAAAGATACACATTCACATGCATACATACCCAGATCTTCTACTTGTAACATACCCATCAGTTTGACCTTTTCTGCAGGTCCCTCTCCCAGAGGAAATCCAAGTGTCACCAGGTGACACAGAGATCCACCGAATGGAAGCTGAGGATGTAGCAAATCACCTGACAGCCTTCCACTGGGAACTGTTCTGGTGTGTCCATGAGGTGAGCAAACCAAACATAACCCTTCCTAACTTGATCTCTTCCAGATATGTTTGGACACTGACTCCCTGGCACATCATAATGTCAGCATACAAGAGCTGAATATATTGTACATTCAGAGATGCCTCAGATTCTTACTACTGTGTAATTCTATACTATACTGAGTGTTCCCTTGAGATGCTAGATTTCTTTGGGTAGAGGGAACTTCTCAATAGGCCTATTCAAACTTTGCAAAGAGAAGTGTACTGTCTGCCATTGTTAAATTTTTAAAAAATGACTTTTCAGAAATGGAAAAGCTTGACTGATATTTTGCACTTCAAAATAGCAGGATGTTCTCATAACTGAATATTTGGAAAAAAGATGAGGTTAGGAACATGCTCTCTGACACATTGGTTATTTTTTTTTACTAGAGACTAGAGACTTAAAACATCATACATTCATCATCACTGAAAAATGCTAGCAAATTTGCCCTCATTACAATAACAACAGCACAAGAGTGACTGACCTGATTTTATTACTTTTTTTTGCAGTGGTGGTTAAACAAATGTGGTGGTCATTTAGCAAATGCCATTGTCATTAATTGAACCAGTTGTTTGCTATGGGCTAGTTTTGCCAAAATCTGGAAGTAAATACCAGTTTTCAGCAAAAACATTGTAAAATGCAGTCAAGTGATCATGGGATGCTGCAAGTGGTCATTAATGTGCTGAGCACCCAAAATAGAGTCATGTGTCTGTGGATTTGAACTTTAGAACTAGGTCATAAGTACTCCTGGGAATTCTGTAATTCTGAATGGTCACTAAGCAATCAGTTGTTAAGGCGAGGGCAGCCCATATAGAGGAATATTCAGTCATTTGACTTACCATTTTATGGCTTGAACTGATCCAATATGACAGCTTGGCTTTACTTAGCCTTATCTTTTCTCCAGTTCGGTTTCTACCTTCTTTCTCGTTATGTGTGACATAGACTGATCAATGAAAGGAGTTCATGTACATGAGATGCTTAACACCGGGATTGCAGGGTGAAGCCTTCAGTCTGGGTCTCAGAAGGCCCATTGGTTACTCTATTTCCTTTTCAATTTCTTTATAGCTAGAATTTGTGGATTATGTGTTCCATGGTGAACGTGGGCGACGGGAGACTGCCAATCTGGAGTTGTTGCTGCAACGCTGCAGTGAGGTTCAGCACTGGGTGGCCACTGAAGTATTACTCTGTGACTCTCTAGGAAAGCGGGCTCACTTGCTCAAGAAATTCATCAAGATTGCTGCTGTGTGAGTGCCATATTTTGGCCCTTTCTTCATAATAGGATTACGTTTAATACAGTCATAATGTCACTGATGATGATGGTTCTGCTTCTGTTACTTGACATGAGATAGTTAATGTTTCCCAAACGTTCAAAGCCCCAAGCCCTTTTTATATGGATTGCATGGGTGATGCAAGTAAACAACAGCAGGGTTTAATTGCACAGTTGTGGCTGCCATCTGGACGTTTTTGACACACAAACACACAT